>CM060315.1:88636414-88638914 GCA_030674185.1 Monoplex corrugatus
AGTAACTTCCGATCAATTTTTGTCAGTTAAAATTTCAGATTCGTTGGTTCACAGTCCTGTTAATGCATTACTTTAGTTTATGAAGTTTGTACTTTAGAGTTAAATTTTCCATACACATTGTTGATGTTAAATGTTACAGTTAAGTTCTTGTTCCATTTTTCTATTTTCCCACCTACTTATGTCTATAACTCTGTCTCCTCTATGCCCCAAAACCAACCTGCCCATCTCTCATCTCACACAATTTTGTTTTTTCCGTCTAATATCACTCATAGTGAAAAGACGTTAAATCAAAGAACAAACACACACACACACACACACAACACAACACACACACACGTACACATACACACGTGCACACACACGCACGCACAGAGACACACATGTGCGTGCGCGCACACAGAGACACACACACACACACACACACACAGATAGTTACACACACACACACACACAGATAAACACAGATACAGAAAAAAGCTGGACTTACCTGTTAGAATTTCACTTCAATTCTAATGTACTTTTGCCAGGTAAAACTCAGTAAGTACCCAATACACACACAGAGATCAGACACACAGAACACAAACATGCAAAACACAAACACAGACACACAAATACACATTACATACACCCACAGAACACAAACACAAACACAAAGTGCACACCCCCATAATACACCCCCACGAACACACAACACAAAACACACAGAGTACACACACACACACACATACACACACACACACACACACACACATACAATATAAACACATACACACAGTACACACACCATGCGCTCACACACACACACCACACACACACATATACAGTACACACACACATGCACACACATACAGTACACACACACACACACAGTCTCCCTCTCTGTCTGATACACAAACAGAAGGAAAAACTCACCCCAACTGTTAAAATCCCATTTGAGTTCCAGGTAAAAGTCTCCAACGTCTTTCAGCGCCTGGATCAGAGACGGTCGTCTTTTGTCCAGTGATTCTCTTGCCTGCTGCTTCAACTTGCGCAGCACGCTCACGACTGTACACAAGTACACAATACAACCATTCTTTTCCCCTTTCAAACATATTTTTGATTCACTGTCCAAAGGTACAACACAGAACAATAATGGCCAAGTATAAATGTAATCAAGTGAAAGATGTTGATATCCGACACTGTTACTGTTATTGTTGATGTTAACCCTTTGACACCCACACCCTGTCCATGAGCACCCTGCATTGTCAACCATTCTAGCAAAACAAAAACTTAACCCTATGATCCCCTCACCCTATCCACCAGCTTCCTGCAGGAAGCTGATGGACAGGGTGAGGGAGTCAGAAGGATCAGTTTCTGCAGTTGGTGGATAGGATGCAGGAGCCAAAGAGTTAAAGCCCAGCCCACTGCACAGAGCCCTATTAGGGCTGTCACCATACCTCACTGCACAGAGCCCTATCAGGGCTATCACCATATCAACAGTAACCATACTCATGCACACAGCCCTATCAGGGCTATCACCATATCAAAGTACACCATTCCTCACTGGAGGGGAAAAACACCCACAGAAGAAAATTTATTCACATAATCTAAGGACATGCCCCTGGCGCTGACCACTCTGTCCAATTTATCGCACATGGGATTTAAAAACACACTGAATACAAATATAAGCATACCTAGGACACCAAAACATATAAAAACAGGTATAAATTACCTAAACTGCTTCCGCATATCTCATATCTCACTCCCTGGAGCCAAAAATGTGCTTAATACATGTACTCAGTTATCAATCCTAAGAAAAAGTACATAAGACTTTATCAAACACATACAGGTGACACAAGAAGATCATAGATAAGGAAGATTAGGAAAAGACAGGCAACATTTATAGGCCATTTTATGAGGAAAGGGGAATTAGAGCACCTGGTCACAACAGAAAAGCTGGAAAGAAAGACAGCACCAGGTAGACCCAGGGAGAAAATATTGGATGGAATTGCAGGGTGGATGAGGACAGACAGTGTGGAAGATGTGCTTGCGGTGACAAGGGATAGATGCATACAGAGGGCCACGATCGCCAATGCCATGTGGCAGGGCACAAGATGACGACGATGATGATGATGACGATGATGATGATGATGATGACAACGATGATGATGATACAGGTGAATGGACCATTACGGCTAAACATGATAGGAAGAAATGACAGAAAGCAAAGGAAGAAGGCAGAAACAAAGAGAGTGACAGAAAAGAGGAAATTTCTAGCACAGAATGTCCAGAAGGTGGGGATACTATTTATACTGAAAGAACCCCCGGGCATCCCCATGGGGGTTGATTATGTGTAATGCGGTCAGTCCAAATAAGTTTGGAGAATAGCGCTACACAAGAATGACTGATAAGACTAATACTGTAATAACAAAAGTTGTAGATGTGTATGTGTGGGTACCAGAGAGACAGAGGGAGGGTGGAAGACAGAGAGAAAGGGACAGAAAGAGAGGTGGAGATTCAG
>CM060315.1:88641414-88666414 GCA_030674185.1 Monoplex corrugatus
GAAAGTGGTGTTCACCTGCCTTCCTCAAGAACTGCTGATTTTGCTTTCAGGCATTTCATTCTGTCTGTGTGATCTTGACCTTGATGCCATGAGTTCCAAAACTTATGCATTCATAACTCACTGATGCAGACTGGCCGGTTCTTTTGACAGAGCTGCGGACTGAAAATCTGATGTCTTGAGTTCAAGCCAAGCTCCCAACATTAACCCTTTGACTTCTGGACCCTATCCACCAACTGCAAAAACTTAATCCTTTGACTCCCTCACCCTATCCACCAGCTTCCGGCAAGAAGCTGGTGGATAGGGTGAGAGAGTCAAAGGGTTTAAGTTTTTGCTTTTCTAGCATGGCTGACAATGCAAAATGCTGGCAGACAGGGTGTGGGAGCCAAGGGTTAAAAACCGGCCTGTAGGCTGTCCATCTGAATGTTCTCATCATTCTGGTGGTGTCAGCTTAGTGTCTCACAGACCTGTTCCTTCTCCCCCCTCCTCATTTCAAGACCTTGTCAATGCATAGGATTCTGCAAAAAGCTCAAGGTGTCTGCCACACAACTGCCAACAGATCTGGGGTGGAGTTCATATGGTATTGTATGGGTGCAATGAATCCATTCTGAACAAAAATTCAAATCCCAAAACTAAATAAGTACAAAAAGAGAGACCATTAACATGGCTTGATCATTTTGTTTTTGTCATCCATTCCCTTTCTTTCTCTTTTCTTCCTATATTGTTCACCTTTTTCTCAATCCATGAGATAAAATCAATACCTTTTTTAACCAAGGCTGGGAGAAATAATGAACAGAGAGACATCACACTGTTGATTTTTGTTTTGGTTTGTTTGTTTCCATCTGGCTGAAAATTGTGTCCTAGCGCTTGGATGATTCCATGAGCACAGCCCCACCACAATATGCCAGATCCTACACACACAACACCCAAGGAATCAATGAGGTTTTCAACCAGGCTATAGAACAGTCAACTCTTCAAAAGGTCACGCTGCAGGAACCAACCGTTCTGCTCAATGTATCATATCCATACGGGGGAAGTTACTGTTATTTTTGTTTGAAGCCCAGTACACTGAGCACAGCTGTATCAGGGCCATAACCATCTCGCAATGCACACAATACCTCACTGAGGAAGTAAAAAAAAAAGGGAAAAAATACACATCTCAATGCGTCCACACACATAACCTAAGAATATATCCCTGACACTGAACCATTTCGTCCAATTTATCACCAAGGAATTTTAAAAAAACAAACTGAATACATATTTAAACACAACTAAGGTAAGTTAGACATAGATGCGCTTAAATTATCTAAATTTGCTTTTGCACATCAACTTCCCAGAGGGGGGAAACACACACACACACACACACACACATACACACACACACAAAACACACACACAGAGAAACAACAACAAACCCAAAACAAAATGGCAAGCAATTCTAACAACTTCCCTTTTTATATGAAAATCATCACACACACACACACACACACACACACACACACACACACACACACACACACACACACACACACGCAAGATGCTGAGCTACAGTACACTCAAGCTGTTAGGCAAATGACCCTTGATCCAAGCCATCATCCCCTCTTGTCACACACACACACACACACACACACACACACACACACACACACACACACAGACACAAACACATACATACACACACACACACACACACACACACACACACACACACACACACACACACACACACACACACACACACACCAGAGCAAAGAAAATATGAAAAGTTCCACCTACCTTCCTCAAAAACTGCCATTTTAACCCTTTGACTCTCTACCCCTATCCACTGTCAGCCATGACAGCGAAGCAAAATCTTAACTCTTTCACTCCCTCACCCTATCCACTAGCTTGTGACCTTAACCTTGGTGCCATGACTGCCACACTTATACATTCATGACTTCTCGCCAGTCTACGCCTTTTTACACAAATGTGGTACAGATCCAGCCAGAAACAGTTTTTAAAAATTATTTTTATTGTTATTGTTTAAAGCCCAGCAGACTGCATAGAGCCATATCAGGGCCATAACCGCCTCAAAACATAAAAACTTCAACAGGAAAAAAAAAAGAAGAAAATCAAGTACACATATCAATGCATTCACACGCATAATCTATGAACATGCCCCCTGTGTTGACCATTCTGGCCAATTTATCACACAGGGGATTTAAAAAACACACCTGAATACAAACTTAAGCATACCTAAAGGCATCAAAACATATATAAAAATGGACATAAATTACCTAAAATTGTTTCCGCACATCTCACCTCCCTAGAGCCAAAAATGCACTTAATACAAGTACCCAGTTATAATCCTAAGAAAAAGTACATAAGACTTTATCCAACACATACAGGTGAATGGACCAGCAAGGGAGAAAATGATAGGAAGACATGACAGAAAGCAAAAGAAGAAGAAACAGAGAGTGACAGAAAAGAGGAAATTTCTAGCACACAATTTTCAGAAAATGGGGATACTATTTATACTGAAAGAGCCCCTGGCATCCCCACAGGGGAAGAAACAGCTTAGAATAACTCGCAGACACACATTTGGGTAAGACACACAGACCACCTCTCTCAAGGCAATATGAAACAATTTCCCTTTATCAAAAACAAACAAACAAACAAACAAAACATTGAAAAGAGTAGTAATAGTAAAAAAAACATCAATATGCGTATATCTAGCATAGCATCAGCACATGCCTGAATCACACATACACACCCAAAGTTCCCCCTCCCCAACACACACATACACATTGGCAAAGAACATTACAGTATTAGAAAGGGCAGCTGGTGCCCATGACAGAGACTAGGGGAGTAGAAACAGGAAGGGCAAACGCAGATGTTTATATGTAGTCAGTCTTGGTTTAAAAAAAAAAAAAAGTAAGTTCAAGTTTAAATATTTGTACTACCTATAGCCCACTCGACCATCAAAAACATATTCGGGCTAAAACTATGTGAAAAAACAAGTAAGAAGCGAGGAAAAGGCAAATGGTGAAGAGCAGCGAAAACATAACAAATGAAGTAGCATACAACAACAAAGATTTGAACAATAAACTAGCTAACTATAACTATGAACAGAAAGAGGAACAAATTATACATATTTAACTGTTGGACTTTTAGACAGGCAGACGAAAAATTCATGTGATAATAATGATGATTCAAAATTGTGTTAGTAGAAAGTACTGGAATGTGTCAATTTATACTAATGCAAGAAAGTAAATGACTGGTCGTTGTTTTCTGTCCACAAAGACAGACAATATTTCTGGGGTACTATGTTTTGAATGCATCGAGTTTCCACCTATACATAAGGTACTGTATAAATCTGTTAACATTAAACTGTTTACTTATTTTGCTGATTATAAAATTTATGCTATTAGTATTGCACTTTTTCTGATTATCTTGAAACAGTTTCCAAACATAGGCATCCACTAAGTTACAAGATTCATTCAAGGAGAGAGAAAGCTTTATGTTGTTTGATTCTGGTGAACCCTTAGCTCCTCGTTTGGCGGCCCTGTTAACCATATCATTATGATGAAACGAACAATGAGATGGTATCCACCAACAGAAAGTAAGATCAGTTCCTCTTAAGGATAAGAAGTGAATTAAATGGCTAATTTCTACTACCATTTCAGATCTAGTGTCTAATTCTATTAATTCAAGAGCCTGAAGCACTGATTAAGAATCAACGCGGAAAAGGACTTGTGATATATTCCTAGGATAACTTACTAAGTAATTCAAAGCCATAAGACTTGTGATATTTCCTAGGATAACTTACTAAGTAATTCAAAGCCATCATATTGCAAACAGTCAGCTGTAAATATTGATTTCTTGGGTCCTATATGGAAACATTTCTCTATTTTAAGAGCCCGTATTAAAACCACAGAGCCTGCTTTCTTCTCAATTAATGATTGTGTGTGTCTGTGTGTGAGTGTGTCTGTCTGTCTGTGTGTCTGTGTGTGTGTTATGTGTGTATCTGCACATGTGCTTGTGCACGTGTGCATGTGTGTATGTGCGCATGTGTGTATGTACATGCATGTGTGCATATGTGAGATAGCATACGTACATCTGTGCATGTGTCTATGTGTGTGCACCCAATTCTTTCTGGTACAGATAAAAAAAGAAAGGGGAGAAAAACCCAACAAAACAAAGAAACCCCAACAGGCATACACAAAAATCAGCCTGTCTTTGCCTGCAAGGGAATCCCTTACCAACACTGTTTTCTTAATTTAGAACACCTACAGACACTGACCTACACCACATATTGCAGACCAACCAGGCAGGCAGACAGACAGACAGGCAGGTAGGTACACACTCAAGCGAACATGCGCGCGCGCACACACACACACACACACACACACACACACACACACACACACACACACACACAACACACACAAAGAATCAAACTTTCAGTTCAAAATATCTGTAAAAAAAATGCAGTATTCTTCATTATATCATTTGAGATTAATTGTTACCACATATTTTCGTATTCAACTGAACTCTTTGAAAACAAAATATTGTAAAAACGTTTTATGTATTTGCGGTGAACAATTCATATTGTATCACTGTTTGTTTTACTGCAGAAAGCTTCGTTATTTTTTACTAAAGATGTTTACACAAGGAAACTATCTTGAAAAGTATTTTAAAGAAGTGATATCAGATCAAGTTCTGTTAGTTAAAATTTCAGAATCATTGGTTCACAGTCCTGTTAATGCGTTACTTTAAGGTTATTATTTTAATTATCATTATCTTATTTTGTTTTGTTTTGCTTTTTATGACGATTTTTCTTTTACACTTGATGTTAGCGTTGTTCTATTTTCATTTCTCTGTTCATCCATATCATTTTTCTAAAGACCTTGCCGATTCCTTTTAATTTTTTTTCTGTCTCTTACTCTGTTCCCTTCTTTCCCCTCCCCCCCCCCCCCCCCCCCAAAAAAAAAAAATTCCTCCATGCCATTTTTACCCGCCTAATATCACTTAGAGTGAAAAGACGTTAAATCAAGGAACGAACGACACACACACACACACACACCACACTTGAACATACACACACACACACACTGGCACATATACACACACACTTGTACACATACACACACAAACACACATGCGCTTACAGTCTGTCAAAAAGTCCTATAGTGAATTATCTTTAACACGCCGTTATTTCACATGTCCAATGTTATGGTTAGCTTTACTGTTTCAATCGTTAATTATGATAATGTCATTTGTTAATTTTTCTTTCTCGTCTTCAGCACAGTTGTTTTCTGGTTCATTTCTTTTTCCTGAAGATTAACCATTTCCAAGTATCTTCTTCACTCCTCATGTATCCTCACTTTTTGTTTGTTTGTTTTGTTTTTGTTTTTTGGTCTAAAATCACTTTGGTGAATAGACATTAAATGAAAGACCACCACACGCGCAAACACACTTGCACACACAGACAAACACGCATGTACGCACACACACACACACACACAACAAATCCACACACTTGTGCATATACACAATTTGTTTGAAATCATTTTAGTGAACAGACATTAAATCAAAGACCAACCAACCAAACCAACAACAACACACACACACACACACACACACACACACACACACACACACACACACACACACAGAGAGCCATTCATTCTGATTCAACCTGTCCCCATTTTTCTATCAACAACAACAACAACAACAACAACAACAACAACAACACAACAACAACGGGGAAAGAGGATGGAGGGAATACACACTGTCACACAGAAAAGAAGAACCACAACCGACAGGCTGTGACATGACAAGCTAACAGATTGATCTCCCCCCCCCCCCCCCCCCACCTACTTGTTTTGTTTGTTTTTGTTTTTAACTATATAGAGGCGGTAAGCTGCAGCCCACCCGACCAGGGACTGCATGCAATAATAATATTGGTATTGCTCCACTGGAGTGTTTCATAATACTGCTGTTTAAACTAGTATGGCTGCTGCTACAGGAGAAGAGCAGGATGCAAAAGAAAACGGATTTTCCGCCACGAAATGACTAAGTGCAATGAGTGTTCTTTGACACAGACTATGTACTAAACATATGAAATTATTGTCATGATTATTATCATGATGATAATGATGATTACTATTATTATTACTATTGCTGTTGTTGTTGTTATCATCATCATCATCATATCATATCATATAACATCATCTCATCATCATAACCATATAAAACAACAACAACAATAATAACAATAATAATATTATTGTTATTATTATTGTTGTTATCATTATTATTACTATATTATCATTATTACAACATTATTACCATTATTATTATTATCATCGTCATCATCATTATTGTTGTAGAAGTAGTATTTTTATTATTACTGAATGATGCATTCCAAATGCATCTTCTTTCTGATGATATTTGCAACAGTGATAAAACATCCTCCCCTCCATCCACCTAAAAGTTTTTGTAAATTAAGATACAATCACATCCATGCGCGCGCGCACCACAACCACACCACAAACATACATACACATGATGCACTCACTCACACACACACACACAACACTCACAACACATCACACACACACACACACACACACACACACACACACACACACACACACACACACATCAGAGGTTTACAGAAACACAGACACACGTTGCAAAGATGACTAACATTTTTTGAACATATGCACACACACACACACATACGCATGTTTCCTTGTGTTTATCTTAATAAAAATAAAAATCGAGAGAGGAGAGGAGGAGAGAGAGGGGGAAAGAGAGAGAGAGAGTGAATGAGTGAGAGACAGAGGCGAGAGGGGAGGAGAGGGAGAGGGAGGAGGAGAGGAGAGAGAGAGAGAGGAGAGAGAGGAGAGGAGAGAGAGAGAGAGAGAGAGAGAGAGAGAGAGAGAGAGAGAAGAGAGTTAAAAAAAAATCCATGCGTCACAAGCAAAAGCTTCCTCCAATTATTTCACAGCCATCAGACGGATGTGCCTGTCTTCCTGTTATTCTTGGAAACATTGTAACATTAGCAGAGCAATTTTTACCAGCTGCCACAGGACCAAATTTCCACTTCTTTCAAGTTTGTATCTTAAAAAAAGATCTTTTTATATAAAGAAGAATTCTCACTGTTTCAGTTTCAGTTTCGATTTCTCAAAATGATGTCTCTGCGCTCAGAATGAATTACATATATATGCACTATCAACACAGGTGCTATGTGATGAAGAAAATCCAGAATGATCACGGCACAAGCTTTCAGTCTGCACATAAACCCATGAGCTGGCCAAATCCTGAGGTCCTACCTAGATAGTTCCATAACCCTGAGGTCATCGGGGAGCGATATGGCAGAGACTTCAACTTTTCCCAGGGCCAGCACCACAAGGGCGGCGCCTATCCCCTCTCCCTCGCTTCAAATTCATATTCACATTTTTTTTACAAAGACTTCAGAAGGGCAAGAAGGCTAATTGGTCTCCAAGGGATGGGACCTGGGAAATCAACCTATCTCTCCAATGTTTTATACCAAGGCAGCCGGGCAATGCCCTGCTCTTCACGATTTTCAATTGTCGTGGGATCTTTAGCATGCACAGCCAGAAGGCACATGGGTCCGACTTGTTTTTCATCCCCTTCCCAAGGACTAGACATTCGGTTCGATTTTCTGGTTAAACTGAGGAGAAAAAGCAGAGTGGGAACCATTCACAGACGCAGCCATCCAGGCATAGCCACAGCCAAACATGGGTGGACAGGATTAAAATCATGACAACAGATTTTCTGTACCATCAGTCTTTAACATTTAATCTTCATTTTCCCAAAATTCTACAGCCAAATGCACCCTAAAAAGCTATTTTAAAAAGACAGATAATTATTTTTTCAATTTTTATTTTGTACTTAATATTATCAAAATGAGCTGAAAACGTGTGTGTTGTGTGTGTGTGTGTGTGGGGTGTGTGTGTGTGGTGTGTGTGTGTGTGTGTGGTGTGTGTGTGTGTGTTTGTGTGTGTTTGTGTGTGTGTGTTACGAACATGTGTGTGTGTGTGTGTGTGTGTGTGTGTGTGTGTGTGTGTGTGTGTGTGTGTGTGTGTGTGTGTGTGTGTGTGTGTTTTGTGTACACTCACCAGCAGAAGAAAACAACAACAAATGACACAGCTTATAACTTTCCTGTGAAAAAACTATTTACAGGAGAAAAAATAAACAGACCTGAACTCCTTTGTAGACTACCTACTAGGAACATCAGATTTCTTTCAGAATCTAATGGGGGTTTTTCCAGTCTCATGGTAGTCCCCCAAACAGGAGACTTCTCCATCAGGCTCACATGACTGATTTTAAATGGCAAACTTGATGGAGGCAGACACAAGAAGATCATTGATAAGGAAGATTAGGAAAAGACAAGCAACTTTTAATGATTTATAGGACATTTTATGAGGAAAGGGGAATCAGAGCACCTGGTCACAACAGGAAAGCTGGAGGGAAAGAGAACACCAGGTAGACCCAGGGAGGAAATATTGGACGGACTTGCAGTGTGGCTGAGGACAGAGATGGTGGAAGACGTACTTGCAGCGAACAAGGGATAGATGCATATGGAGGGCCATGATCGCCAACGCCATGCGGCAGGGCATGTGATGATGATGAATATAGGATTTTTGCCCCTTTGCATTTGCAATGTCAAATCTATAAAGTGCTGCCTGGTATTCACATTCTGTCACACCTTTCAAACAAACAGTCATGCTGACAAAACATACTGCTGTTTACTTATTGAAAACTAAAGAATACAGCTATTATAACGCGTCAAAACAGCCACAGTTTAGCCGTTACACAGGTTTCATGAAGTGTACACGACATTTCACTAGTTACTTGCAGTTTTCCATATAACATGTGGTACAGAAAGGATGTATCACATCCCATAATAGTTTATTTCTCCAATCACTTCACCATATAACATGTGGTACAGAAAGGATGTATCACATCCCATGATAGTTTATTTCTCCAATCACTTCAAGAATCTTTTTACTATTTTTTAATTATTATTTCTGTTGAGTGGTATCATTATTCACATCTAACACCCAGCCAACTATGCAGAGCTATATCAGCGCTTTAACTATTGCAAAATATGTACAACTTCTCGATGACCCTGCTTTAAAAAAAACTAGAAAAGAAAACGAAGTACAGATATCAATGTATAAATGCGCGCATAATCTGAGGATATGCTCCCGACACTGATCATTCCACTCAATTTATACCAGGGCGGTTGAAAAAACAAACCTGAAAACAAATGTAAACATAAGTAAGACACTAAAACACATACAAAAATTGGCCAAAATGATCTAAATCTGCTTGAACTGCATGCTTTATTTCTTTAAAGCCAAAATTTGCAGTCAATTCATGTACCCGATTACTGATCCTAAGAGAAAGTATGTTAGACTTTACAGAACACATACAGATGAATGGACCGCAAGGCACAAAATGATAAGAAGAAATGACAGAAAGCAAAGAAGCAAGGCAAAAACAGAAAGGACAGAAAAGAGGAAACTTCTAGCACAGAATTTCCAGAAGGTGGGGATACTCAATATACTGAAAGAGCCCCCGGCATCCCCATGGGGGATATCAAAATGTTCGATTAAAAAATGACAAGTAATTTCATGACAATGTTAATTGTTACTGAGGTCGAATACAAACAGCTGCTTACACATACATGTTTACATTGCAAAAATCATTGAAAAATGATTTCATAATGTCAGCACACATCATGTGTGATTAATGAATCAAAACAGGAACAACAAAAATGTCACAACCATATTCATTACTGATTACAGCTTTTTTTAAGCATACAATTTTAAAACTATTTCTTGATCAAATCATTTACATCAAGAAGAAGATGAAGAAGAAGAGGATGAAGAAGAAGAAGAAGAAAAGAAGAAGAAAGAAGAAGAAAAAGAAGAAGAAAGAAAAATAAGAAGACAAAAAAGAAGGACAAGAAGGAGAAGAAAGAGAAAAAGAAGAAGAAGAAGAAGAAGGAAAAAGAAGAAGAAGGAGAAGAAGAAGGAGGAGGAGGAGCAAGAGGAGGAGGAGAAGAAGAAAGAAAAAGAAGAAGAAGAGATGAAAAGAAAAGAAGAAGGAGAAGAAGAAAAAGAAGAAGAAGAAGAACAACAACAACAAAAACGACAACAACAACAACAACAACAACCACAGAAGACAGTGTTAATTAAAGTTTCCCAGTTGGTGCTTCCACAAAGTTTAGGCTCCTCATAAAGCCTTGTTTAAATGGAGTTCCCCCCCCCCCCCCCTGTTCACGGGCTGTAACGCCCACATGCGCCTCGATACAAAAGTGGGTGTTTATTTGTATGGCCGTTTTTTTTTTGCTTTTTTTTTTCAACCACACAATTAAGACAGCCATACTCTGTTTCTGGGAACATGCATGCTGGGTGTTTTCATGCTTCCATGAGACACTGAAACACTGACATGGCTCAGAGGATCTTTAACGTACATATTCAATGTTCTGTATGCATGCGTATTACACAAAGGAGGTTCAGACACTACAGCCCAGGTCTGTACGCAGGTTGACCATAGAGACTGTCAACCTCTACACCTTTCCCCCACCAGGCCATGTCTGAGGAGAATCAAACAAAGATCTTCCAACTGAAGGACCAGAGTCTTTTGGAGGAGAAGAGTGGCAGAATGGTTCAGGCGTTCACCTGCCAGCAACTAAACTCCAGGTTCCAGGGTTTGTTTTTGTTGAGACCTTGACTTTTCTCCTCAGTTGGACAGGAAAATCAAACTGAAATCTAGTCCTTCGGAAGAGGCCGAAAAATGAGTTGGACCCATGTACCTTCTGGCTTGCACATGCTAAAGATCACACGGCAGTTGAAAATCATGAAAAGCAGGACATTTGCCCAGCTGCCCTGGTATAAAACATTGAGAGTTGATTTCCCAGGTCCCTCCTCTTTAAGGCCAGTTTGCCTTCTTGCCCTTCTCAAGTCGTGGTCAATGAAAAAAAAAAAAAAAAAAAGTGGTGCTGCACTGCAGTGACGCGCTCTCAAAGGGGAGAGCAGACCAAGTTTCACATGGTAAATCCATTGTGATAAGACAAATGAATATGTAAATGAATGAATATGAATACGAATATGAATATGAATATGAAAAAACACCTAACCATTACTTCAGGTGGAAAGTGCGGTCTTCTATTACATCTAATACCTGACCATTACTTCAGGTGGAATGTGCGGTCTTCTATTACATCTAATACCTGACCATTACTTCAGGTGGAATGTGCAGTCTTCAATTACATCTAATACCTATTACTTTTGGTGGCATGTGTGGTCTTCTATTAATCTAATACCTGACCATTACTTCAGGTGGAATGTGCAGTCTTCTATTACATCTAATACCTGACCATTACTTCAGGTGGAATGTGCGGTCTTCTATTACATCTAATACCTGACCATTACTTCAGGTGGAATGTGCAGTCTTCTATTACATCTTATACCTATTACTTTTGGTGGCATGTGTGGTCTTCTATTAATCTAATACCTGACCATTACTTCAGGTGAAAAGTGCGGTCTTCTGTTACATCTAATACCTGACCATTACTTCTGGTGGAATGTGCGGTCTTCTGTTACATCTAATACCTGACCATTACTTCAGGTGGAATGTGTGGTCTTCTGTTACATCTAATACCTGACCTTTACTTCAGGTGGAATGTGCAGTCTTCAATTACATCTTATACCTATTACTTTTGGTGGCATGTGTGGTCTTCTATTAATCTAATACCTGACCATTACTTCAGGTGAAAAGTGCGGTCTTCTGTTACATCTAATACCTGACCATTACTTCTGGTGGAATGTGCGGTCTTCTGTTACATCTAATACCTGACCATTACTTCAGGTGGAATGTGCGGTCTTCTGTTACATCTAATACCTGACCATTACTTCAGGTGGAATGTGCGGTCTTCAATTACATCTTATACCTATTACTTTTGGTGGCTTGTGTGGTCTTCTATTAATCTAATACCTGACCATTACTTCAGGTGGAATGTGTGGTCTTCTATTACATCTAATACCTGACTATTACTTCAGGTGGAATGTGTGGTCTTCTATTACATCTAATACCTGACCATTACTTCAGGTGGAATGTGTGGTCTTCTATTAATCTAACACCTGACCATTACTTCAGGTGGAATGTGCGGTCTTCTGTTACATCTAATACCTGACCATTACTTCAGGTGGAATGTGCAGTCTTCTGTTACATCTAATACCTGACCATTACTTCAGGTGGAATGTGCGGTCTTCAATTACATCTTATACCTATTACTTTTGGTGGCTTGTGTGGTCTTCTATTAATCTAATACCTGACCATTACTTCAGGTGAAATGTGCGGTCTTCTTTCACATCTAATACCTGACCATTACTTCAGGTGGAATGTGCAGTCTTCAACTACATCTAATACTTATTACTTTTGGTGGCTTGTGTGGTCTTCTATTAATCTAATACCTGACCATTACTTCAGGTGAAATGTGCGGTCTTCTATTACATCTAATACCTGACCATTACTTCAGGTGGAATGTGCAGTCTTCAACTACATCTAATACCTATTCTTTTGGTGGCTTGTGTGGTCTTCTATTAATCTAATACCTGACCATTACTTCAGGTGAAATGTGCGGTCTTCTTTCACATCTAATACCTGACCACTACTTACTTCAGGTGAAATGTGCAGTCTTCTTTCACACCTAATACCTGACCATTACTTCAGGTGAAATGTGCAGTCTTCTTGCACACCTAATACCTGACCCTTCCATAGGTGCTATATGCGGTCTTCTTTCACACTTAACCCTCTCACTCCCCCACCCTATCTGTCAGCAACAAAAACTTAACCATTTTACTCTTTCACCCTATCCACCACCTTTCTGCTCACTCCCTCACCCTATCCACCAGCTTCCTGTAGGAGTGAGGGAGTGAAAGGGTTGTTTTTACTTTGCTGTGATGGCTGACAATGTGGGATGCTAATGGACAGGGTGAGGGAATCAAAGGGGTAAAAGTGGGGCTTGCATCACGATCAATACAAATTGGGTGATGCATATCTAGCTTCTTTGTTATACCAAAAAACAAACTTCTTCTTCTTCTTCTGCGTTCGCACGTTCACAAGGTCAGTCCAGTCAGGGAGACGAATGTTGTCGTGTCCTCCATGTCCTGTCGGCAGCCATAGAGCTTGGTGCGGAGGGGAGCTGCCGTCGGCCACACTTGTTCCCTCTGCTCTTGGAAGAGGGGGCAGATCTGAAGGATGTGTTCTGGTGTCTGTTCTTCCAGACCACAAGGACAGATAGGTGATGGGGCCAGCTTCATCTTCCTGAACAGGTGGGCATTCAGGCGACAGTGACCTGTTCTGAGCCTGAAGATCGCCACCTGCTGCAGACGGCTAAGGAGATGGTATGGATCCTTTGAGGTTGTTCTGCAGAAGGCTGCCTTCACAAGGGTCTTCTTCTCCTGAAGCTAAGGCTTTTTTCTGGTTGTCTTCCTTTGGCTCCATCTTTGGCAAGCTGGTCTGCTGCTTCGTTTCCAGGTATCCCACAATGGGCCGGAACCCACTGCAGGACCACACGTCGATGCTTGGCGACATCTTGCAGCTTTTCCATGAGATGTGGAAGTTTGTCCCCTGCAAGTGCTTCCAATACAGACTTTGCATCGGAGAGGAAGACAACTTGGGTGCAGTTGCTCTGAATGTCATGAATTAGAGCCGCTGCCTTCATAAGAGCCTCCACTTCTGCTGCATAGTTGGTGCAGTGTTTGCCAGTGGGTATCCCTGCTGTGATGACGTGTCAACGAGAAGGTGCTCAAGCAAACGTACCAGGGAGTGGTCAGACCCCACCTTGAGTACGGTTCTACAGCCTGGTCTACAGCAGCCAAAACCCATCTGCAGACCCTGGACAAAGTCCAGAACCAAGCACTCCGTCTCATCACAGGATCAATGCGATCCACACCAATTCAGGCCATGGAGGAAGTTACTGCCATTCAGCCCCTGGTGCAGAGAAGAGACATGAAAAACTTGGTCCAGGCAGAGAAGATCAAGGTTCTGCCACACCATCCAATGGGACAGAGAATGGACCAACCAACCAAGAGCCGTCTCAAACGCAGCAGCTTCCTCCACGAAACTAGACGGCTTGCCAGGGTGCACCTGGCTGACACACCAACAACACTTCCTCTAAACACCTCTGACCTGCTACCACAACCTTGGAACAACGACTACAAGTTGCTCCAAATCACCACCTCAGTCCCTCAAGTTACCCCAGGAGAGTCCCAAGATGACAGCGTCAAACGCACTCTGACACTCGCCATGATCGACGAGCAATATCCTGCAGAATCCTGGATTCACGTATACACGGATGGCTCGGCAACCAATGCTGTGGCAGATGGAGGAGCGGGCGTACATATCAACTCTCCTGACGGACACGTCATCACAGCAAAAAACAAACAAACAAAGATGGTCTACGCTGCATGATCTCCAATGCCTCCTTGATTATTTTCTCCTGGTTTCAGTTTCAATTTCCCTTTCAATTTCTCAAGATGACGTCTCTGTGCTCGGAATGAATTCCATATGCGCTACTGTCACAGGTGCCATGTGATGGAGAAAATCCAGAATGATCAAGGCACAAGCCTTAAGCCAGCACATAAACCCAAGAGCTGGCCGGGTCCTGAGCTCCCGGAAGAGTTACAACCAGCACTTCAAAAAGATACCATTATCACTCAGTCTCTGTCCTCTCTCTATTCTACTTCAATAGAAGGATTTTTTCTCAAAATAACTGGCTTCTACCCAGAACAGAGTCAGTGAGTGTGCAATAGGTGGCTTACAAGGACTAGGATGACACACAGAATCTTATGAACTTTAACCTTTGACTCCCGTGCCTATCAACCAACTGCAAAAACTTAACCCTTTGAATAGTTTGATTCCCTCACCCTATCCACCTGCTTCCTGCAGGAAGCAGGTGGATAGGATGAGGGAGTCAAAGGGTTGAGTTTTTGCTGTGCTAGTGTGGTTGACAATGCAAGATGCTGCTGGACAGGGTGCGGGAGTCAAAGGGTTAAGGATGCATCAGTGAGGGTGTTGCTTAAGTCTCCTCACACATATGACAGATGTCTGTATCTTGTGCACCTGGCTGACACCAGGACATATATTATCAATGAAAGTAAGTGCAGAGCACAGCCCTGTCAAGCAGTCTCAATTCAGAACAAAACTCCACAGCATCATCTGATCATGATAATCCTTATCATCATTGTCGTTGTCGTCATCATTATCATCCAAAACAAGTGTGACTGCCTATGTTCAAGCAAACAGGAACCAGAAAAAACAGGAAAGAAGAATAAGAACGTGTATTTAATACAACAAGACAAGACAGGCACATCATCATCATCATCATCGTCGTCATCATCATCATCATCACCGTCATCATCCTTACAGCACTGTGAAAACTTGTCCCAGATTTTGTTGCCATCTATGTGATGAAAAAAAAAAAAAAGAAAAAAAAAAAAGGGACAAAAAAAAAACACACACACAAAAGAAAAATACTGTTTTACCTGTATGGCCCAACATCACAGCCAAATGCAGAGGAGTATTTCCTGGAAGAAAACAGAAAATTTGGCATTCAACAATCAATCTACAAGTACAAGTACAACTGCGCTTAATGGTACACAACTCATCACAATCAATCCATAGAATCATACACACAGGTATGATGTAAAAAAAGAAAGCGAGTAAGTAGTGTGAAAACGGCAAAAACACATAGCATGTACATTTAACAAACACACACACACACACACACACACACACACACACACACACACACACACACACACACAGATTAGAGAGAGAGTTTGGAGTTTGTTCAAGATGGACTGATTGCATTCAGACAATTCCATGTCAAGCTCCACCCAACTCTGTGAGCAACTGTCTGGTAGACTTCCTGAATCTGCGCAAAATCCTATGTCCTAAGTCTTGGAAATGGGGAGATAGGGAGAAAAGACCTATGAGACGCCAAGCTGACACCACCACACTGATAGAAACATTATGGACAACAAGCAGGCCAGATTTTCATGTTGCAGGCTGGGACTGAACGCAAGATGGTAGACTGTTATTGTTATTTTTGTTTAAAGCCCAGCCGACTGCCAGATCTAGAGTCTACAGCTCTATTAAAACAACCAACCAGCCTGAGTAAAAAACAACACAACACAAAAAACAAACAAAAAAAACAAACAAAAAAACCCAGCAAACAAACAAACAACAACAAAAAACCCTCTCATTTGTGCAGTTTAGAAAATTCTCACTTCTCAAAAACTCATTGAACTCTAAAGACAGAAATTAGGAACTTGTCACCAGGCACATCTTCTGATATAAAATATAATTCAGAGCCACTACTGTTAAACTTGTACTACAGTGCTCTGTTTGTTGATTCATAGCCAGTTGTTGCTGCCAAAGATAGTAAGTAATATTACATCAATTGATATGTTCAACTTATCATATAATATCAACCTGTGTCAATGTTGCACCATTTGCTGTGATTTTTTCTTTTTTTTTTTTACTGAAGTCATGGTAATCAGTAAAAAAAAAAAAAAAAAAAAAAAAAAAAAAAAAAAATCCCCTCAAGCAATCAACAATATGGCACAACACTGAAGACAGGTTTATAAGTTTATATATCTGGGAACAATCATTTCACCAGACGGCAGATGCACATTAGAAATAGCCAGCAAAATCTGCCAAGCTAAAACAGCATTCAAGAAATGAAAAGTGTTCTTATCAACAAATGCCTATCAGTTAACATCAGGAAGAGAGTTCTTCCGTGTTATGAAGAACCCATATTGTTGTATGGATTTGAGGATGGACAGTCAACACACAAAATCTGAACAAAATTGAGGTAGCTGAAATGCGATTTCTAAGATTAAGAAGAATGTTGACAGTTCCAAGGACAGCAAAGAAACCAAACAAGAAAGTTTTGAAGGAGGCAGACACAAGAACATTAATGAAGAAGATTAGGAAAAGACAAGCATCATTTTTAGGACATGTTATGAGACAAGAGAAACTAGAGCACCTAGTCACAACAGGAAAGCTGGAGGGAAAGAGAATACCAGGTAGACCCAGGGAGAAAGTACTGGATGGGTTTGAAGAGTGGCTGAGGACAGAGAGGGTTGGGAGATGTACTTGTACTTGTAGCGACAAGGGATCTAGATTCATGTGAAGGGCCATGATCGCCAATGCCATGCGGCAGGGCACATGATGATGATGATGTTGATCTTGGGTATGATCCAACTAGACACTTCAGCCTTATGGGTGAAGGGTAGAGACTTCATCCATCTCCAAGATCAAGATGCAGTCCAGATCTGCCAGTGTCTATCACTGCTTCATGAGTATATATTATAGCTATATAGGACTATATAATATATATATATATGCATGAAGAATATCAAATATGCACATTAAAGATTCTGTAGGTCATATCAGTGGCTGCTATGGAAACATGAAAACACACAGTATGCACACCTACCAAAGACTGTGCAACAATATAGTAGAATGCGATCAGCTTGCCTAACTGTGTTATTAATCAGCTTGCCTAACTGTGTTATGCACAGTGAGTTCAAATGTGTCTGAAAAACAGTGCTATACTGTATACAAGACTGACTAATTATGGGGACAGGTGAGGTATGCTGTATTGTACAGTCTCTGTTGACCATGTACAACTCCCCAGTATTGACTTTTGAAGTTTGTCAATGAAAATTCAAACTGATTTCCTCCTTCCTGACCCAACTCCCTTTTTACATTCTTCCTCTACTCTCAGTCTCCCCTTCGCTTTGATTTTGATGGTCAAATTTCCAGTTGTTCCGCCATGGCACTCGGTGGTATACGCTAAGTATTTTCATTTGATTGTGTGAGAGTGTGTGGGGGGCACTGGTCGTGTGTGCGCCTGCACCATAAATCAACAAATATTTTTTTCTCCATCCTATTTTCGCTGTAAATGGAGTTGAACAGAAGTGACTAACGATCCGACTTTTTAACCGCTTTGATGAATCATTATTAACGTCAATGACTACGCTACAGCCGAGCCCCAACGAGTCCGACCGTAAGGTGTGAACTCTCACTTTCGTTTGAATGAACGATAGGATCAGCGTGAAACTGACACAAGTCAAAATGAAAAAGAAACAAAATAACTTACCATGAGGATCTTTTTGTCCTAAATCATGTGTTCGTATAAGTTGTGCCACTCGTGTTTTGTCCCCCTCAAACACACTGGCGTGCAAAGCATAGTTTTCTGTCGCCATCTTTATTTACACTCGGCATAGGTAGGGAGAAGTCGTGTGCTTGTGCTTTTTCTCATCGTGGAGAAAATTTTTATGTAAAACACAGCACTCATATGGAGACATCTCACTCAAGGCTAACTTAAAGGCGTCAAAATACATTCCATAAGAAAATGTTAAAATACATTTTACACAATATATTTATTCTGATATCCCAAAAATGTTTTGATAGTTTCTGTATCTATTCATACTTAACAAGTACTCATTCCAAGCACTTTATTTGATTATATAATTGGCGGGTATGCATTAACTGGCTGACGCCAAACTAATCACTTCCCACTTAAAAAAAAAAAAAAGAAAAAAAAAGAAGAAGTTATTTGTATTGGACAGTTGTGTTTAGTATCCTCAATTTGTAGAAATTCTGTGCTAGAAATTTCTCTTTTATGCCATTTTCTTATTCCTGTCTCATATTAAATGGATTATTCTCCTATTGATAATAGTATATACTATATGATAATGAGTACTATTATAATCAAAGGATATAATAATGATGATGATGATTGACAGACGATGATAATCAACGATATATAATAATATGTCCAGTTGTACAGCGCCTTTAACGGAGTTAAAAGGACTGTCAACAGTAAGCAAACAAAGTAGACATTTAAAATACGAATAGGTCCACATGTCAACACTATGACAACGAGAAGTAGATCACTTATAAAACAATTAAGAGCATAAATGAATTATAATAAACTACTATTTCAAATGTCAAATGGTGAAAACAATGAATACACCTCTCTCTCTCTCTCTCTCTCTCTCTCTCTCTCTCGCTCGCTCTCTCTCTCTTGCTCTGTCTCTCTCTCTCTTACAACAAACACATAGTGCGCGTGACGCGCGCGCGCACACACACACACACACACAACACACACACACACACACACACACACACACACACACAACATACACAAACACAAACACATGTATACACAGTTTAAAATACAAGATGAATCAGAAGAAATTCTTGCCCAATTCTTGTCTCTCTCTTATAAAGTCATCATCATCACCATCATCATCATCCTCATGACCATCATTATGTGCCCTGCCACGTGGCGTTGGCGATCATGACCCTCCATATGAATCTATCCCTTGTCGTTGCAAATACATCTCCCATCCTCTCTGTCCTAAGCCACCCTGTAAGTCCGTCCAGTATTTTCTCCCTGGGTCTACCAGATGCTCTTTTTCCTTCCAGCTTTCCTATTGTAATTAGGTGCTCTAATTTCTCTTTCTTCATAGGATGTCCCATAAATGTTACTTGTCTTTTCCTAATCTTTTTCATAAATGTTCTTCTTGTGTCTGCCTCCTTCAAGACTGTCTCGTTTGTTTTCTTTGCTGCCATGAAACTCTCAACATTCTTCCTAGAAACCACATTTCAGTTGCCTCAATTTTGTTCTGACTTTGCGTGACGATTGTCCACGCCCCACAACCACACAACACTATCAGTTCTATAGAACACCCAAAAACTCTCTTCCTGGTGTTTACTGATAGGATTTTGTTGGTAAGAACGCTTTTCATTTTCTTGAATGCTATTTTGACTTCGTTGATTCTGCTGGCTATTTCTGATATGCATCTGCCGTCTGGTAAGGTTACTGTTCCCAGATATTAAAACTTATCAACTTGTCTCAATATGACATTTGCTGTTGTTTTCCATGAAGGGATTTCTTCTTTTCTATTGATTACCATGACTTAAGTCTTCTTGCTATTTAGCTCCAACTCTTTCTTTTTGCTTTCTATTTCTATTATATTCACAAGGTTTTGTAGGTCTTTTTATCATTTTCTGCAATTAGCATGGTGTCATCTGCGTAATGAATGTTGTTTATCATTTTTCCTTCAACCTTTATCCCAGCACATTCTTCTAGGTTTCTCATGATGGTTTCGCTGTGAAGTTACAACAAATCTGGTGACAGAACACAACCTTGCCTAACCCCTCTTTTGATATTTTGGAAAGATCTTATATCGTTTTCTATTCTCATTGCTGATGTTTATTCCCAACACGTATTTCCTATTATTCTTAGATCTTTTCCATCAATATTGAGCCTTTCTAGTTGGTTGATCAATTCTTCGTGTCTTATCCGATGAAAAACCTTGGTATAATCAAGAAAGCATAAATGTAAATCCTTATTCAACTCGATTGACCTCTCTATGATAGTTCTTAGGATGAATTTGGCATTAATTGTTCTTTTCCTTTCGACAAATCTACACTGTTCTTCTGCTATTTCTCTTTTGATTCTATTCCTTGTCCTCATTATGACTGTTTTCAATAGGATTTTTGTTACATGATTCATCAAGCTGATTGTACGATGGAGTTCGCATTCTGAGATCCTGCTTTTTTTGTTCTTTTTTTTGGAAGTGCAATGAAAATTGGTTTTGGAATATATTTGTGTTTTTTTTTCGGTGTCATAAATTTCATTTAGGACGACTGTTATATTTTTAATATCAAATTCTTCTAGAGCCTCAATTATTTTTGCGGTAATATTGTCTCTAACCAATTACAGTTGCAATATACAGACTGATGAAGCACCAACATACAATAGGTTGCAGTCAGAGTGTGGACGAACTCACCCCAATTTTGGTTACACACGTTCCAGCACATACATGAATATTTTTCAGAATATATTGACCGTTTGAGGAATTAATGTTTAAAAACAAGAAAATGTAATTTAAGCTAGTTATTCTTTTAAGCCATGTCATAGCTTCAGTTTAAATTCAAATAACAAAACCAGCAACAAGAACAAACAAACAAAAAAAGTAGCACCCAGAAATACACTGTCATCCATAAAGTCTCTCCCCCCCCCCTCTCTCTCTCTCTCTCATAAATACATACGTTCTCACACTCTTCCATCACACCAGCCCAGCACACACACACAGATACACACAGACACAGAAACAGACACAGACAGACAGACAGACAGACACACCACACACACACACACACACACACACACACACACAAACACACACACACACACACACAATACACACACACACTCGCTTTAAGCTGGTACGTGCAGCAACATGAATTTTAAGCTGTGCATACAATATAAAAAAATCAATAAAGATTGAAAAAAGCACATCTGCTGTATGCATAATTATTCCTCGACTGCTGCAGCAGACAAAAGATTCGTGTAATCTCTGTGATTTTCTGATAGAACACACAGTAAGTGCTCATCAATCATTTGTCGCGAATTGCTTTTTGTTTTGACAGTTGTGAAAACAAACCAAATAACAACACATATGTCTAAACTGTATGTAGATCTAATTCTCAAAATCAAGTTTGTTGACTTCACCACTGTCATTACCCCTACCCAACCGATCTGGCCATCATCATATCATCGTGATCGTCATCGTGCTCGATCCTTCGTCAAATTCTTTAGATAGTGATCCGGAGACTTGTGAAGTCTAAGATTTGTTTTGTATATTCTTTCGGGACGGGATGACGGGGTGTCGGATCGAGTGATTGGAAAGTTGTTTTTGTTCTCTCTCTCTTCTACCCCCTTCACTAGGCTTGTGAGGGTACCTTGAGTTATGGTCTGGTGGGTACTAGTCTTTCAGAACAGATATGGCAAAGTGTTCATTCCTAAGAGAACCCATGGCAACAAGTTTGTTTTTGTTCAGAATTCAAGTTTAAAACGTAAATGTATATTTGTTCAAAATTTTAATTATTTTTAAACAGAATAGTAGGCCTACTATTTGATCCTGCAATTGTTATTATTCAAGTGGATAGAGTCTAGTGGTTCACATTTTTAGTTATTGTTTTCAAACAGAATAATAAATTTTGACTCAGATGCTGCAATTGTTATTATTCAATTTATTGTTGTTTCTGCAAGATGGGAGCTAACTGTGTAGTTTGAATATTGTTATCATAGTTTCAGTTGATGAATGTTAAATGTTTTCCAACCTAGAATAATTTTTGCGCTCTCAGCCATCTGTTGTGTGGATAAATTTACTTTTCACACATACTGGTTAGTTTTGTGTTGTAAGTGGTTTGGTGGGAGAAAGGATTTCCCTGTTTTGTGATGATTTTGATTTCAGCATCTGGAAAACCTAGTGGGCAAAAGGTGAAGCTTTATCTGATTACCAGTCTCCTAGATCAGTATATGTATGTGCAAACCCTGCTATGCCCGATCCTTCTTCATGTGTGTATATGCACGTAGAACATCAAATCTGTGCATTGTAGATCTATCCTATAAGACTTGATTGTCTATGTTTCACTTTCAGTTTCACTTTCAGTTTCAATTTCTCAAGATGACGTCTCTGTGCTCGGAGTAAATTCCATATGCATTATCGTCACAGGTTTCATGTGATGGAGAAAATCCAGAATGATCATGGCACACACCTTAAGCCTGCACTTAAGCTCACGAGCTGGCCTGGTCCTGAGTTCCTACCTAGGTAGTTCCATAACCCTGAGGTCGTAGGGGAGTGAGGTGACAGAGATCTGAACTTTTCCCGGGGTCAGCATCATGAGGGCAGTGCCCACCTTCTCTTCCTCACTTCAAATTCATATTGATATTCACACACTCGCTTTAAGCTGGTACGTGCAGCAACATGAATTTTAAGCTGTGCATACAATATAAAAAAATCAATAAAGATTGAAAAAAGCACATCTGCTGTATGCATAATTATTCCTCGACTGCTGCAGCAGACAAAAGATTCGTGTAATCTCTGTGATTTTCTGATAGAACACACAGTAAGTGCTCATCAATCATTTGTCGCGAATTGCTTTTTGTGAAGCCTAGTGAAGGGGGTAGAAGAGAGAGAGAACAAAAACAACTGTATTTACCAAGACTTCAGAAAGGCAAGAAGGTTAATTGGTCTTTAAAGAATGGGACCTGGGAAATCAACCTATCCCTTCAATGTTTTATACCAAAGCAGCCAGGCAATCCGCAATGCCCTGCTCTTCACGATTTTTAACTGCCATGGGATCTTTAGTGTGCACAGCCAGAAGGCACACGGGTCCAATTTGTTTTTCGTCTACTTCTGAAGGACTAGATCAGTAGATGTTCAGTTAGATTTTCTGGTCAAACTGAGGAGAAAAATCGAGGCCTCTACGGGGAGTGGACCCTGGAACCTCGAATTTAGTTATTGGTACTAATGGTAGGCGAACATCTGAACCATTCTGCCACTCTTCTCCCTAATTGATTGTCTGTGGAATCCCTAAAAGATTGTCTATTGAATCACACAGAGACTTCTCCCTAAAAGATTGTCTATTGAATCACACAGAGACTTCTCCCTAAAAGATTGTCTATGGAATCACACAGAGACTTCTCCCTAAAAGATTGTCTATTGAATCACACAGAGACTTCTCCCTAAAAGATTGTCTATTGAATCACACAGAGACTTCTCCCTAAAAGATTGTCTATGGAATCTTTGTCATTTATACACACTTCACAAGGGTCAGTTGGCAGAAAATTTGCACCTGTCTGGTCATGATGAATACACCTGTCTGGTCATGATGAATACACCCGTCTGGTCATGATGAATACACATTTTATGGGTTGTTGTTGATGTTTGGGTTGCCCTGAGTGTTAAGTGCTAATGCTGATTATGATGTTTGAGGTTAGCCACTGAGTGTTTTAAGTGCTAATGCTGATTATGATGTTTGAGGTTAGCCACTGAGTGTTTTAAGTGCTAATGTGATTATGATGTTTGAGGTTACACTGAGTGTTTAAGTGCTAATGCTGATTATGATGTTTGAGGTTGCCATGAGTGTTAAGTGCTAATGCTGATTATGATGTTTGAGGTTAGCCACTGAGTGTTTTAAGTGCTAATGCTGATTATGATGTTTGAGGTTAGCCACTGAGTGTTTTAAGTGCTAATGCTGATTATGATGTTTGAGGTTAGCCACTGAGTGTTTTAAGTGCTAATGCTGATTATGATGTTTGAGGTTAGCCACTGAGTGTTTTAAGTGCTAATGCTGATTATGATGTTTGAGGTTAGCCACTGAGTGTTTTAAGTGCTAATGCTGATTATGATGTTTGAGGTTAGCCACTGAGTGTTTTAAGTGCTATGTTGTTATTCATTGTAAAATTTTGTTCTTGTGGTTCTTATTTCAGATGTCTGGATGTGGGAGTGAGTGACCAGGCAAAAAAATGGCAATTTCTCCACGAGCTAGTCTTGGTCTGGAACCAGGAGGTTACCATCTCAACCAGCCGACTGTCTGTGGGCAACACTCCGAGGTCCTGCTTCTTGTCATCATCAAAACTATATTTGGTCATTTTGACCGACGCACTGTCATACGTGAAACATGGGCAGCCCGCAAAAACTACCATGGTTCATTTGTCCACATCCTGTTCTTCTTCGACATGTCTGACAACAAACATATCCAGGAGTCTATTGAACGGGAAAGTGCGGTGTGCAAAGATATTGTGCAGTATACCACAGAGTACCCTGAACACACCAACTTGACATTAAAGACGTCCATCGCTGCTCAATGGGTCAGCGAATTCTGTCCTCAGGCTAAGTTTGTCTTAGTTGCGGATGATAATGTGGTTGTGGATGTCTTCAAAATTCTTCCATTTTTGCGACAGCAGTTAGAACCAGCAGCGCACATGTCCAATTCTGTCGCATTGTGTCATTACAGAACGTCAGGTAGTGAAATGCTTCTGCCGAAACATGAAACATTGTCTGAGAAGGATCATCATTTCTGCAGCAACGAAGCT